>JBBBDQ010001003.1:1745000-1780000 GCA_037127315.1 Ascarosepion bandense | reverse complement strand
ACACACACACACACACACACACACACACACACATATATATATATATATATATATATACACAGTAGCAGGCATAATGATCAGAACGATGTTAAGAAAGTCTAAATATGAAATAACTTTTTATTTTAAAGCTTCATAGAACATTTTCTCAAGGAAAAATAAGGATATAAAGGCAAATTATATAATTCCAAAATATGAAGCTTAATAAACTTATTTTGATAAAGTTTTAAGAATAATTATATAACATTAAAAAATAATAGATGATCAAAAACATCAGAACGAATAAATCCATAAAATTTAATCATTATTTTGTATTATTGAAATATTTTTAAGAGAAGAATATAAAATCGGGTATTTGACTATATTACACACGCTCTTTACTGGCTCTTATATTGTAAACATGGCGACGTGAATCGAACATGGAAAACTGATAGTCAAGTAAGGTAATGAAGATAAACTTTCGATTGGGGATATTTCAAAGAGTGCAGAGAATATATATACATATATAGGGTTGCTACGGATGGAATAAAATTCCGATACATAATAAAAACTCTATTCTTAAAACAGAGATATTTATATAACACTAGCAGTATAGCCCGGCATTGCTCGGGTGTAATGAAAGCTTTAAAACTAATCCATGGTCCTGGAGCTCAGACTATTTGGACGTTGGCACGAAAGACTAAAAAGCAATAGTTGTTTCCAGTTAAAGCGAAACCGTAGACTGAAAGAAAAATGAATGAATGTGAGTCAAATTTTGATTTCCTGGTTTCGATATAAAATAAGTTTTATCGTCGTAAACTGAATTTTGACGGCTAAATAAGTCCTCTGAGTAAATGGTATCATGGCTGAGACTAAGAACTACAGTTATACCTACTTAGAGCCAAACCCGATACAAAATCTAAAATAAAAGGGCTGAAAAAATACAGACAAACAGGCAGATAAACAGACACACACACAAACATCTTGCCTTATATATATATATATATATATATATATATATATATATATATATATATTATCGATTTTCTGCACTATTGTAAGAACTGCAACCTTGAAGCTTCTGAATATCGTTGCTTATGTCTTTGTCTATGAGTGTATCAAATTTGATTAAAATTGGACCACTCCTTCTATAACTCGATTTTTTCGATTATCTATTTTTGATATTTATCGGGGATACCTCGATGCAAAACCTAGCTAAGAACACTCGCAGACGCTTATAGTACAACTGTGTAAATTTTCAAGAAAATCGGTTCAGCCGTTTCGGAGTCTATAGGTAACGGACACACACACAAACACACGCACACACGGACAAAGTTCTATTTATAAATAAGTTTAGATTTTTAGCAGATGTATATTATAACATCATTACAAATTAGCTATTTTGTTTCAATACTTCTTAATGATGTTGATTGCGAGATGAAGAGTAAACGTCGTAGTGATTAGCTTCTTTAAGTGCTTATGAAAAAGAGAGCTTGATAAATTTAATGTTTATGCCAATTGCAGCGTTGTGTAATTCGGCATATTCTCAATCAATACCTTAATTTGTTCATTATCCCTAGTTGGGGGTCTGCCTGAGAGTTCGTCACCAATATGGCGACAAACATAATATATCTATATTTTGCAAACTACTTCCGTACAGTAAACAGCACGGTCCTTTTATCGCTTGCAAAGCATTTTAGCATTTAACGTAATAAAAAGCATCAAGTGTCTAAAATGCACCTTATATATCTTATTTTTAAAGGGTTGCAAAGTTGATACTAATTAAATAACTACCAAATCACTTCCGGTCAGTTCTGTCAGCTAAAGTACAGCCATCACACACAGCACGTTATCTTTTTTGTTGCTTGAGAATAATTTTCCCTTAAAAAAGGCTTCAATAGTCAAAGATACACCTTATAATCTTCCATGTTCATAAGGGTGCAGATATTTATACAAATTAATTAATTTTAAACCTTCTATCTCAAGAAATAGTTTGAAGTGTACTCTAATCAGAAATGTAAGCATATTATATCTGTTGAGGAATCTTTACGTGTTATGGTTGGAACGTGAACAAATAAAATCGTCATAAACTTTTCAGACAACCCGATAAATTCTTTCGTTTGACCAGTTCTAACTTGGCTAAGACTCGCTAAGCCAGGAACATGATCGCAAACCACCTTTATATTGAAATGTGAAGATCCATTAAGAATATTTGTCATTTGGCTCTTCATATACTTATGAAAGATTTCCAGCCTGAATAATTACAGTTTTCACCTCCTACAAACACGGCGAATAACGAGAGATTAAATAAGAAGCAGTTAATGAAAACTTGCTTGAAGCTCGCGAAAATGATAGACTTTGAAGAGGACTGTTGTTTCTCTCCCATTTCAATTGCTGGAAACTTTCCTGAGAACTTTGCAATTTCTCTGTATTTTATCACATTGACTGTTGACGTTTGTCAACATACTATAGGATACAATAGAAAGTTATACTTCTATATATCTATACTGATTTCGTATAACTTAATATGTTGGGTTGAAACCAAAGTTCATAGTCTTTTTTAGTAGGGTTTAAGGATATTATTTTGTTTCATACGTGACTGAAATTAAGGACATATTAATTTTCTCAAAGTCGACATTTAAAAGCCTATTTTTATATGATTCTTGATTGGATTATAGATTTTTAAAATTTTTACGATCTTAAGGAATATGAGGGGAATTAAGATGAATTTACGTCTCATTTGATACCTCTTATTTCCAGAAATGAAAAAAAGTTGCATATAAACAGCAAAAATGTTATGAGTCGTTTATTGAGATAGTGTGATAGCTGAGCGTAGTGTTTGTAAGTGGCACACTGTATGAGCGCTGTAATGTATTTTAAAGACTTGGTTTACATGAATCGGCATGCTTGTTAGTGACTTATGATTCAACGGCAAAATTTAATGGCCCGTATTTTCAAACGCAATAATAACGACTTGTTTTGAAAAGAGCAATCACTGGTGATGAAAAGTAGATTATTTACAACAATGTACACAAAAGATGACCCACAATAAAATGAAATGACTCCGTATGTATCCAAGGAAGGTGATACTGAGTATCGGGTAGTATTTTAATGTCAACATATCTTACTCCTCAATGAAAAGTTTGATTCTGACAAGTACTGTTGGAAAATTTAATAAGAAAAACGTCTAAAGTGTTATGTAATATGAATTTTCGTATATGAATGCTAGGAATTCTTCTCCAAAGATGAAATAGAGAAACATTCTTCTAGATGAGGATGTTGAGAACTATATAAAATAAACACTTGGACAACGACGAAGCCTTAGATAAAATGGCAAAAACACTTATATTTAAAATTAGAAAAAGACAATTTAAATTTCTGAGGAACATAATGAGAAAAGATGGCTTGGAAAATCTGAGATTTACTGGACATATTGAAGGCAAGAGGTTCAGAAAAAAAAACCTACCTTAAGAGATTGTATAAATATTTGGCAGAAGACGAAGAAGACCGTTTCCAAATTGACTAATTAAAGCCAGTAATCGACAGAAGAGTTTACTTATTGGCTAGGATGGGAACCCACAACTGCTTTATCCAAGTGACTTTTTACCTTCGGTTTACTTATTTGCCATATTACAAAAATGCTCCTAATGATAAGTATGTTCATTTTCTGGAAACCTATAAAAATCTCTTATAGAAGATAATCACGCAGAAATGGACCCAATTCAATAAGAGTAGAAATCTAAGGCCGCCTCAGTGATGGTTAAATATGCTTGAGGTGAACTGTACATATGTGGCCAATTAATTCTAGTAAATAGGTTCGGCTATCATAGTGTGTTAACTCTTCTCTCGGTCTTTTGAAAAGGAGTAGAGGTTGTTTATCTCTTGTTTCCTGTTTAGGATTCGATTTCTAATGCGTTCTAAGAGTTTTTTTCATTCTATTTCACCTCTAGCAGATATCTCCGTCTTAGGAGCATTATGTCTTTGCTGTGGACGAAGTGATTTAGAAAAAAAAGTACAAAAGCCTAAATACTGTCTTTAAAATACCTTAAAAATATTAGACGGTCTTTTTCTCAGATCAAATATATATATTGTGCTGATGAATTTGAATATAACTGTTCCGTATAATTTGTTCAATTTTTATGTGCTAGAGATTTTACCCCTGAACTGGTAACACTAATGTGTTATAACCGCCGACCTGGTAACAAAAATGTGTTGTTACCGACGATCTGGTAATAATAATCAGTTATTACTCCTTAACTGGTAGCACTAATGATTTATTACCGCCGAACTGGTAACACTAATGAGTTATTACTCCTTAACTGGTAACACTAATGACTTATTACCACCGAACTGGTAACACTAATGAGTTATTACTCCTTAACTGGTAACACTAATGACTTATTACCGCCGAACTGGTAACACTAATGAGTTATTACTCCTTAACTGGTAACACTAATGACTTATTACCGCCGAACTGGTAACACTAATGAGTTATTACTCCTTAACTGGTAACACTAATGACTTATTACCGCCGAATTGGTAACACTAATGAGTTATTACTCCTTAACTGGTAACACTAATGACTTATTACCGCCGAACTGGTAACACTAATGAGTTATTACTCCTTAACTGGTAACGCCAATGAGTTAATACCTCTAAACTGATAACACCAATCAATTATTACTCATGACTCTAATGAAGCTGTTTTCTTTATGATAATTGTGGAATGATTAAAGATATTTACAAAGTTGAAAAAAGAGTGGAGGAGGAAAATAATTTTAAAAGATTTGTAGGGTAGCATGCCAAATATTTAACAAAATACATCTTTCTATTTAAAATCCTCTCACTAAGAATCCTTCTTCTTTTGTCTTCTGTGTCGATTCAGGTCGTGGGTGTTTATAACTCTCGCCAATTTCCTCTCTTTTGTAGCTTTTGATAAATTTTGCCTTTTCGCTGTCTCTCCTTATCTTTGAGCTACCAACCATTTACACAAGATACTTAGGCAGCACATGTACTGCTTTCTTTTGTCATTCTTGCATTTAATACAGTCATTGAGTGTCAAATTTTCTAACTCACATTGAGAAAACTTTCTAGTAATAATAGAAAATTGATATATTATGCTATAAATTTAGCGGCAAGGTTATTTATTATTAACAAGACTTGACCCAAATTTGGTGACCATTTCATCAAATTATTTCACCCCAAGCAACATAATAAAGCCACGAGGAGCCAAGATGTGAAATAATAAAAAAATAACAGTATTAAGAAACAAGAAGGACAAAATAAAAAAAGAATTAAGGAGAAAGGAGCTAACGATTGACATTGTATTTAAAATTTTGAAGACCATTCGTCCGTGCATAGAATACTGCTGTCTTATATGGTCAGACGCCCCCGCTGTTCATCTCAGTGTTCTCGACAGGCTCCAAAAGAGAATCTGTAATGTGATAAGTACCGACTTGGTGTCTCGACTCCAGCCACTTTCTCACCGGCGGGATGTGGTTTCCCTCTTTCTGTTCGTGGCTTCTGCTCCGACGAACGTAAGTCACTGGTGCCTCTGCCACAGGAGTTTATTCGTGCAACCAGACTGCCAAATGTTTCCCTCCTATTCACAGTTAGATCAACCAAATTCAACCGACAATTCTACTCCACAGCTTATTTTCTCGCACTTCACGCCTGTGGAACTCCTTTCCATATTCTTGCTTTCCTTAAAACTACAACCTTCAGTACTTTAAATGCAATGGCACTTCCCATCTCTTATCAACGTGACTCCAGTTCTTTCTACATCACCCTGTATATCTTTCCGTTTCTCTTTACATTCGCAATTATCTTCACGACTGTATGTCCACCCTTCTTTTGCCCTTTCACTGACACACCCTATAGCTGGTTCGTCTTTGTTTTTAATCTACACCTATCTAATCTTTTACGTTTATGTAGCCCTCTGCGCATCAGTGGCGGTACCGCCTTACTTAGGGTGAAATTAATTTAAAAAAAGTTTAAGTAGCCTAGAAAGCAGGCATCCAGAGAAAAGTATTACAGACGAGAATTCCAAGAAAAGAAACTTGCATTAAAGAACTTAGGGATTATATCTTAGCCAATTCATCTCTAAACTGACTTTGCCGCCAGTCTAGCACAGCTCTTAAATTCATAGTCTATGTACCATACAGCTAAGATCATCTGACAACAAGCCTGGAAATGTATGTAGAAAAGGCACAGAGAAGCTCCGGATAAAATTGAGAAAGAATGCATCTGGGTCTGTTTGGTCAGGCAATGTACAACTAGCAATGAAAAAATAATACGTAAAATAGTTATGTGAAAATGTTAATTAAAAATTAACAATGAGGTGGGATGTGACTAAAAAATAAAGTTAAAATGAAATACTTTATTTAAAAGGCCACAATAATAGGGAGAAAATACATCAAGAGTAAAAACATCAAAGAAAATGTTTATTTCTAAATGCATCTATTGTTTTGCTCATATAAAAAGAGAAAATACGCACATTTTTAAATTTAAGGCTTTATTCTTACAATGCAAGACGAACATCTTTTCGCTAGGAATTTTCAGGCAAATACTATGCATAATAATGTGGATCCAAAATGCAGGTTCTGTGAAATATCCAGAAAAACAATAGACAATCTAATCTCAGGATGTTCTGTACTTGCTCCGAATGAATATAAAAATCGTCACGATAGAGTGGGGCAATATTTACATTGGACAATGTGGAAACACTATGGAAAATATGTAAACAAACACTGAACATCAACCAGCACAGGTTACAGAAATAGAAGATGTAACCATTCTATGGGATTACACCATCTACACACAGAAAAACTGAAGCAAATAGGCCGGACATTATTGTTAAAAAATAGAAAGAAAAAACTTTCCTATTAAATGATATGGCTTGTCCAGCGGATTGTCACATAGTAACCAAGGAATTTGAAAAACTGTCAAAATATAAAGACCTGGAAATTGAAATAGAAAAAATGTGGAAATTGAAAACAAGAGTTGTGCCAGTGAGAGTAGGTGCACTTGGAATGATGAAAAATGGAACAAAACAACACATTGAAAGAATCCCTGGAAACCCCAGCTTAAGAGATACAAAAGATTGTCTTGTTAAGTACAGACCACACACTATGTAACGCTAGGGATGTTAGAGTAGATAGAAAAAACATGAAATGGCGTAATAACAACATACCACGACCTGCCTTAGGTCTTCCCGCAGATTTGGTTGGTAGTGCAACCATAGCAGAAATAGAAATATGATGAAAAATGACGACATAATAATAATAAATGCTGCGGCAAAAAATATGAAAATGGAAGCCAAAGATAAAGCTCTTGAACAGGTGAAACTATGCTGGCAAGACAATCCTCTGCATGGCCAATATCTAGAACGTGCAAATAAATCCAATGTTGATAAAGTTATTACTCATCGATGGTTACGTGCATTTGGATTAAAGTCTGAGACTGAAGGCTTTATTCTTGCAGCGCAAAGCAAAGTCTTTTCACTAGGAACTTTCAGGCAAGTATCATACATAATAATGTAGATCCAAAATGCAGGTTCAGTGACAAATACCAGGAATCAATAGACCATCTAATCTCAGGATATTCTATACCTGCCCGAAATGAATATGAAAGTAGTCACGATAGACCGGGGCAATATATATACTGGACAAAGTGCAAACACTTTCTAAAATATGTAACAAACACTGGTTTGAACATCATTCAGTACCGGTTACAGAACTAGAAAATGTCACTAATCTATGGAATTAACCCATCTACACTGAGAGGAAAATTGAAGCAAATAACCCGGATATTAAGAAAAACTTCGTTGTCAATTTTACAAGCGTAAGCCAAAAAAAGTAATGCGTTGTGTGTTGAAATACTTACAATGGTCTCAGTCGTTTTTAAGAACCAATGTGGTACGAGTATCTACATCCTTGTATTCTTTGTAAAATTGAAAGGTTGAAATAGTCTTCGGTATCTTCATGTTTAATAGTTACTGGGAGTGAGGCCACCTCCAAATTATGTTTTTTAATAGTTTTAGGTTTGTATATATATATATATATATATATATATATATATTCAGTAATGAATCAGAACACTCTTACCTACTGGCGTGTGTGTACATGGTATATGACACACTAAAATTATGTCTTTTTCTACCGATCGTCCATAGAATCGTCTACTGGTGTCAATTTGGCCGGGTTTCAATCCTGGCTAAAAGCAATCGGATGTCTAACCGTACTGTTGAGCTGTGATACAACGAAACAGATCTGTCTTTGGATGACTATATATATATATATATATATATATATATATATATAATATTAATACACGTTTATCTTTAAATATACAATAAATATATATCCCATTTTTTTAAAATACAATATATATAACACGTTTAAAATAGAAAAACCGGATTCTCAGTATAATATATGGACTGCGTCAACCTTATAAAAACTAGATTTATTTTTATTTACATTATGTAACGGCCAGTCTCTACTCAGCACCTGAAAATTACGTTGTGCATAAAATTCCGAGTCGTGCTATAGGTAAAGAATATTATGTATATTATAAATATATATTATTAATATACTAGTGTTTCCGTTTTGTCAAGGATGGCGTCATGTATATATAGCATATAACTGCATTCCATGCAATGAAGATGAAAATATTTGATTTAGTATTTATAGAAAAATTGACATTTAATTTAAAAGCACTCTCAATAAAATATTTTCGGGATGTTTTAAGGATAGCACTAACATTCCTTGATGTTGAATTAATTCATTGATACCTTGAGGCTTCCAGGATTTCTTCTTCTACTAAAAGAGCTAACATATAATTGTGCAAGACCAAACACAAGTTTTGGTAAATATATTCTTACATTTGAAAATTATTTTCCTTGTGATTTATCATCATTGTAAATAACAGAATTATTGGAAAATGTCAAATAAAACATCGGGCCGTTTCAGTCGGCGGTAAATCTATTTTAGGGATTAACACATCTCCTTTTCGATTACCATTAATATATATATATTAAACCCCGACTGGCATGTTCGTCTGCCTAAATAGAATACTCTCCAGAAGAGGTTATTTGGAATTTATTATTTAATAAATACTTGCTTTGTAAATAAATGCATTGAGTTCTATTTGCGGATCATTTTTAATACTTTATAATCTTTAATATTATATTACTAGGATCCACTTGGATTATTTACCAAGAAAAGTTTTCTTACCACGGATTGTTTACTCTCACTATATATATATATATATATATATATATATATATATATATATATATATATATTATTTTCTTAACATATACTGTTAAATCAGAGTACAATTAAACAACATTTCATAGAAAAACATAGCAATGTAGGCAATATAAGACAGATTTTAGTCAGCAACACAATAATCGTCACTCATACACACAGTAAAAATAACCTTCAGTTATTGGAGGCCATCTACATTAAATCCAAACAAACCACACTTATAAGATAACGTTTAAATCTGGTCGTAACACATTACATTGCATTTAAATATATGGTTCTGTTATCATTTCGAGCTCCCACGCGGTGTGACGTCATAGAACCGCATTACAAATTTACGAACTGCACAACATAAAATCGTCGCTGATGGTGAATATTTTTATGTTAACGTCCTTGTAACCTCTCTGAAGATGATTCATGTCAGCCGAAAGCTGAGAACCAACTTAATAAAAAATTATTCAAATGTTGGAGAATTTTTATCTTTATTTTCAGCTGAAATTAAAGCCAAAATACGAATTTTAGAACGGCTCATGATTAAACATAATAGACATTCATTGTCTCGTATATTTAACAGTATATTTTTAGAAAATTATCTGCTGCCTCGATACACTAAATATATGTATTAATGTATATTTGGACAGGAATATTTCAGTTAAGGAATAATCCGACACTAAATGTTCAGACGAGCGGGTTTTATTAAATTCACACGATCAGGTCTGTCTGATTAATTGTTTTCGGTTTAATTGGTATTTTCCAGTTTTTGAATATGATGCTGCATATCGGTTGAAATTATGGATAAGCTGTCCAAAGTTTGTGTTTGTTCTGTTTTGGTTTGTTGTGGTGCAGTGGATATCGGCTCGGAATGGAAAATTGGAGAGCCGTGTTCGAATTCCATTTGAATTCCATTTGAATTCCATTTGAATTAATCGCAAAAGTACTAATTCGTCACTTCTCCTTCCAGCTATGGGTTAGATAGCAGGACAGATTGGGTTCTGTAACCTTGGTTGGTAACCAGTGTGCCGCAATAGGTAATGGCAACCGACTACGTGGAAATCTTCTGCCCAGTCGGTTATGTCTCTTTCGAGATATGATCACCCAATCGTGTATCACGTATGGCACGTATCTGCGCCGATAAAATATGCAAATTTGTTATTTTAAACAAGACAACTGCTGTTAGTTCTAATTTGTACGTTCTGAATTGCTCACTATTTAGAAACTAGGCAATTTCTGTAAGATATACTAGTAAAATTTATATGAGTGTATACTTGTAAAATCTTTAATGATCCAGTTGATGATGACATATGCAAGACATTGAATTATCGTGTGCCTCCGGTAATTGCTAGTATGACATTTCATTGATGTTCATTGTTCTAGTATCGCAAGAAACACGTCCATTTGAAAATCCCGAAGGCAGGGTCTTTATTATTACTATTATTATTATTATTATTATTATTATTATTATTATTAAACAGTGAATAGAAAATGATTTGTTAGATAGCAATCAGATCGATTATCGACTGACAGAACGGAATTCTTTCTCCCAGTTTTCGTGGGTTGGGTTATCTCGTCATATTACTTGGCCTTCCCTACGCTTCGTCGGGTCACTGATATTGGCTCTGGATTTTTAGTAGTGGGTCATGAGAATAGAGACAGGGTGATCAACAGAAAGGCCGGCTTATAAGAATATAGAGTGCAAGATCAATTCTTACTGGAGGCTTATTTTTGATTTCCGATCCACGCTGCTTGGCCATCTTTGAATAATAATCTGAGAGTCCTGGTGAAAATCAAAAGAAATTAGATGAAAGAAATAATCGTTGTGAAAGGAATAATGATATTGAAAATGATTCAAAATATTCACTTCATTGTTTACACATACCGTCAAAGACTGTAAGCATCCTTCTACAACCTGAAATATATATGTCGGCTTTAAATAAGCCACAGAGATTGATAAACTATAAAAAAATAACAACAACCTTATCATAAAAAAATAAGTGTTATCAGCTCTTATCCTTGTAAATAGGATCTAAATGAATTCGGTCTTTTCAGCTCCCTATTTTAGAAAATATTTTCGAACAGGGTACCCTTTTCATGACAAGGATCGTTCACGTGGTTTCGGCAGTTCATGAGAGACAAAAAGAACACGTGGTCTAGTTGATAAAAGCGTTGGTTGGATTCAAGTGACTTGATCGAAACAGTTGTGAGTTCAATATCTGGCGACAGTAGTGGCGAACAACGAATTTAGAGTGTTGAGTTAAATGGAGATAACTTGGATATCCGGAAGTAGCATTACTCATGGAACGAGAAAAAATCTACCTCAGTGATTAAAATAAAGGGTTCTTTCAAAACACAAATCACCTGAAGAATGTCCGACCGGACAACGGCCGAAACGTCGTGAATATGACAATAAAAATGTGGGCAACCATCCGAAAATGTAAATAATGTAAATAATTCATGTCATAAATATCGCGATAAAAATATAACTCATGTCATAAATATTGCGATAAAAATGTTATATAAAAAGCTATTAACATTGTGAATAAATTTTTCACTGTTTTTTTATGAAAAGTAGTTTTATTTACAAAAAATAGCAAGAAACATGTTACTGAAAGTATTGTCCATCGCTATCCACTACTTTTTTCCAATATATCTGATAGCATTGGGATTCCACGTCGGAAAAACGACACGTCTTGTAAGGCTAACTACTAGTCGGCCCATATTTTTGGCGTCTTCACAGGAATTAAAGTGCATCTCAGCCAGACTATATGCCATCAAGTAATAATCAGACGGGGGCAATATCGGAGTATACGGAGGGTGGTGTAGGACTTCCCATTTAACCGTTGCCAATTCGTTTTTGCAAGATTTTACCTGGCGTTGTCGGGTTGCAAAATCACCTTGTCGTGTCTCTAATCGTAAAGCAGCCACTTTTTCTTCAATGCTCTGCTCAAACGCATTAATTGTAGTCGATCTCTCGTTAATGTTTTCGATCGGTTGGAGCAGTTTATAATAAACTGCACCCAGCTGATTCCACAAAATTTAGGGCAGAAGCTTCGAACTATGAATTTTCGATTTGTCGCCGTTGTTGGTACATGACCGGGCTTACTCCACGATCTTCTACGCTTCGGGTTATCGTAGTGTATCCACTTTTCATCGCCTATCACGATACGTTGCAAAATACCTTTACTTTCCTGCTGTTCAAACAGCTATTCACAAGTGACAAGACACCGTTCAACGTCTCTCGGCTTCAACACGCGCGGCGCCCACTATAATTGCTTTCCTAATCATTCCTAATGCTTCCAAACGTTTTGAAATTCTTGTAGGATCAACTAATGCTCAAATTCAGCTAGCGCCTGACATGACTCTTTATGAAATAATGCTTCCAATTCTTCGTACGTCTAAATCAATCTCTGCACATTGTGTCCGATAGATCATGGTCGCTGTAAGTCTTAACAAGAATTCTGTGTTTCACCCACATATTTCTTTTGAATAAGGTAGTACAGTAATATTACCTGCAAAAACATTTTCATTGAAACGAAACCCGTCATATTTAACGCTATGAAAAGGAAAACTATTTACACTTCGGTGAAAGGATATACACTTAATTTCAAGCTTGCTTATAGTATTTTCTTGTTGATGAGATGCCATCTGAAAATACACACACGCAACTCTCAGAACACCATCCATTTGAAAAAACTTATTCAAGGCTGTAATAATATAATATTTTATATCTGAAAAAGATGATGCTAATTCTTCACTGTTGTCAATGTGTAACAAACGTTTTTAAATATATTTAATATAAAATACAAGTTTATCTATGAAGTCATATTTGACAGAATATTGTGTTAAGTCCTTATACGTTTAATACATAAATATTTCAATATATAAAGATGTAATTGTTTCTTCTTCTTTTTCTTCATTTTCTTCTTCTTTTTCTAATGTTGTTTTCTTTCAGGACGTTGGCTATCATGGCCTTCCACATCTCTCTATCCCTAATATCTCATGACACGCTTTCTTCTGTTATCCTCCCAAAACCTGCTCTACCATCCATTTGCTCAAGCCCATCAAGTATGGTACGCGCCGCTTTCTCCTGTCTCTCTTTCCTTCTATCTGACCTGTGAGTATCAGTTTCTCTAAGCCCTTCTGCCTCATTATTGCATCTTTCTGTAGTACCACATTTCGGATACTTCAAGTCTATCTTTCATCTTTGATGAGATTGTCCAGAATTCATTACCATATTGAAGAACAGATATCCCATAGCAGTCCACTGCTCTCTTCTTTGTTTCCATCAAAATTTTCTTGTCTCTTAATACTCTACTCAGCTTCTGGAGTGCATCCTTGGCCATGCTGATTTGCCTTCGGATCTCAGTGTCGCACTTTCCTTTTGCTTGAGAACACTTCCAAGCTATTTAAATTTCTGTACCAGCCTTAATATTTAATATTCTCCTCTTGTAATTGGCATTTTATAATATTTTTTTAATGCAAAAAAAAAAAATGGCATCATATTTTGTTCAGTCCAGAGAATTATTACTATTAAAGCCTTTGCGAAGCTTTAAATATATAAATATACTAGTTTAAATTATGGTCTATTTTAAGTTATTACTATCATTAGGCTTTCGTGTAAGTATTTTTAGGTACCTCCACTTTTCACGGGAAAAACAGCATAGCGTAATGCAAAACGCCACAAACTTAACGAAAATAAAGTTTTATCGTCAAAATGTTTATCTTATTATTAAGACGAAAGACCAAATGATTTTTCAATTATTTTTTGAATTTTTTTTAATCCTTCTAACACGTTCGAAATTTTGGTTAAAATCTTGTTTTGTTTTACGTCATCGACTACTCAAAAAATTAACATTGTCTTTTTTTTTGCGCGTTTTTCCGTAGAAAACACATTAATTTGGAAATTCTTGTAAAAATCAAATAATTGTCCGATTTTAATGAAATTTTCAGGACTTATTCAGAAATGAATGAAATTATTTTTAATTTTCTGTTTTGTTTTAAATATTGGTAGGAACATTTTTTTTCAAATGTGTTATCCCCCACTTACTTAATTTCATGAAATTTCGCACAAAACTTTTTTGTTCCGTGATTTTTTTTTTTGGTTAGAAGTAGGAGTCTTTGGAGATAGAAAAAACAAAGTCGGTGATTTCCAAATTGGCGCGCAAAGAACTTCAAATCTGCTCTGAATTAAAAAATAATAAATCCAATAAAATTATGACATTATTACTTAATTAAAAAAGCTCCTAATTGCTTTTGTAAATAAATAATATTAAGGACATTATTGTCTGAAAAAATTTAAAAAATTTGATAAATCATGAATTTTTACAATAATTTTTTTTCAAGTTTTTAAAATTTTAATTATAATAATTTTTAAAAAATTTAATAGTTTAAAATCGTGTAAATTTCTGTATTTGTTTGTTCCGCGGAGATTATATAATAATTAAGTGAAAAAAAATTACGAATCCAAAATTGCAAATATTATTTGTTAGAGTGGCTCAAATATTTTTTAAATAATTTTATTTTGTATTTTTGGGGTTCCTTATTTTCATGTACGGTACACTATAAGTGCCACTATTATGTAACAGGTCACGTGATCTAAGAGTTTTGTCCCTTTATTCTAATTATGTCACATTTTTGTTTCTTATCTCGTCTGCATACCAACTGGTTGTATTTTTGCTCAGCTTTCGTGTAAAATTTAAACTGTAAAGTTAATTTTTCTTTTTTTCATTTACTACTTCACTAAATATGTTTCTTATTATTGTTACAATAATAATAGCGAGAGTCGTAGTTATACTGACTGAATTTGAATTCTTTTTAAAAAAAACTTAAGAAAAAATTTGTTGTTCGCAATTTTTTTTTCACTTTTTTTTAATGACATTTATTTTGTTAATGAAAGACGTTTAAAAATGTATTTTTTTTATTTTAATGACAGTTGTAATTTTAATAAAGAAAGACATTTAAATTTATTTTGAAAATAATGTTTAATTAATTTCAGTTATTATTAAACTTTATTTCCTGCATATTTGAAATTAGGTTTTTCATTTTCTATTACTTTTTTGTTGAGTAGTTTGACTTTTCAACTGTGTTCACAATTTTTCTAGAAATAGAAAAACGTATTTTCTTAGTTTCACTTTCAGTTTCATGACATTGACAGTTGTTTTAATTGTGATAAAAAAAGAAACATTTAAATTAATTTTGAAAATTATGTTTAATTAATTTGAATTATTTTTAAACTTTATTTCCTGCTTATTTGAAATTACCCTAGGTTTTTCATTTTCTATTAATTTTTTTGTTGAATAGTTCTACTTTTCTTTTCTACTGTGTCATTTTTTTTTCGAAATAGAAAACTAGTTTTTTTTATTTTACTTAATGTTAATTAAAGTTTATTAATGATTACTGATTAAATAATAATTTATTTATTAAAAAAATTCCAAATCAAGGTGTTAATTTTTTGGCTTATTTTATTTTTAATTTTTGTTAATTATAGATGTCTATGAAAATTTGTCATTTCTGGTCATCCGTAGCAGCTGTCAACACTATGTCTGTTCACACTTCGTCAAACATTCGATCTGATAAACACGATCAATCGTTAATAATTCGTTGTATATTACTTTTTTATGCTATAAATAAGTAATATTTGTTTCAATTCTGATAAATTAAACTTTCAATTTTCAAATTTGACTAAAATAAAGTGTCAGAAATCTTTTGAAATATTTTTAAAAATTTATGATTTGTGTTTCTTTACAAATTTTTTAATTTTAGGAAAATGGCCGCTTTTAAGAAAATTTTAAGAAATTGAAATTAAATGTGACATTCAAATTTAATAATTTCTATATGAAATACACCAGAATTTTTTAATTAATGGAAATAATAAATTTAATCATTAAGTTTTATTTAAAATTAAAATGAAATCTTTAAGAATGTTTTTTTTATTTTAAAATTTTAATTTTAAAATTAGGTATCGAAAATTTTTGCCGAAAAAGTGGAGGTACCTAATTTAAATATATAAATAACAGTCATGTGTTGAAATCCCGAAAGTATTTTTTTGAAATCCCGAAAGTATTTTTTTGAAATCCCGAAAGTATTTAGTTAAACTTATCACTAACGTTTTTGTCGAGATTTACAAACTGTACGTTTCATTCAATTACACAAACCAATCGATGAAATTTAAATAAGCCAATTTGTTTGGAAATTCAATTTGTTTCACTTAATTTAGTTATATAAGATTTCATGCTAAACAGTATTTCTGGTTTTTGGGTTGTTGTTTTTTTAAGAAAATGTATTTTTATCCTTTTTAACAGCAAAGAATAAATACTTAGGATTTCTTAATTTTAAACACGCAGCATACTACTGACCATACGTAGAGATTTCTTTCTCGAGCCTAATTCAATCTTTTGGAAGCGCTTGGCCTTTAATTTGTTCATCGTAAATGCAGCTTGAACAGGAAGCTGAATTATTGTGCATTTAAAAACAATACTGGGTGTTTATTAAATAAGTACCTGTTTGAATGTGCGTTGTGGTGCATTGGATATCGACTCGGAACTACAAATCGAGGAGCCGAGTTCGAATTCTAGTTGAATTCATGGCATTCACTTACGCACAAATATCCTTGGAAAAGGTATTAATCCGTCTCTTCCCTCCTGTTAAATAATAGGACAGACTGCGTTCTATATCCTTGGCTGGCAACCAGTCTAACGCAAAAACCAATGGCTACCTACTGCAGGATAATCTTTTGCCCAGTCAGTCATGTCTCTTTCAAGACATGATCGCCCAAGTCGTGTATAACGTATGGCACTTAACTAACTGATCTGTTATTTTAAATATTAAATTGTTTTTTTTTAAATAGTGGGAAGGTTTTGTATGTTAAATAATTTAAACTTTTAAAAGTTCCCATAGATTAATTAAAATCTATTGTACTAATCTACGGACTCTAGTAAATCCAACTGTGTTTTGTACCCCGTTGCTGATATGCACTTCTGTGCAAATTTTGGTTTCGACCAATCAATGTATGGCTATTTTTGAGTATGTCATTGACGGAACAACAGAAGTCACAAAATTTTATTTATTGATATGATCACACATGGCCTGTCTTTACAAATTATACAAACACTGACCTCAAAAGAAACCATCGAATAGCGGAATGACACGTTTCTTCTTTCAGATATTAAATCATTTTTATATGAGTAAACTAATTTAAGAAAATAACTTTTGTAAATAAAAATTTAGTACAGGGTCATAGATAACGAGATTGACACGCTAGCCAATGAAATGTTTAACAATTTTTCATTACCTTTTCGATAATACAAGGTATTTTGCAAAGTTTTAATCACTCAAATCCGAAGGATTTGTTTACTTTGACAATCAGTATTTTAGTATTTGTCTATATTTCTGAGATGAGGTAGTATTTTCAGTATTTACATTATTCGGACTATTGTCCTCATCTTTATTGGCATTTGTACAACGTTTCGACCGTTGTACGCTCCGGCCTTTTTCAGCAACCGAACCCTTTATTACAATTACTGAAATACTAGACAAAACCAAAAACCTTTTTTTTTTAGATATGAGCTCTGGTAAAAATATACTAGAGAAAACAATTAACATCAGAAATTGCAATATGAATCTCTAGTAAAAAAAAGGGTTACTGAACATTAGGTTTATAAGCCCCAAAAATTCAGTTGTTCTTGTTCTTAAGAGCACATGGGCCAGTGGATATAGAGGTTGGTTAGTTCCTGACTTGAATCTTAGAGTTGTGAGTTTAATACCAGGCTACAGCAGTGGTGAACAAGTAACTTGCAGGGTTAGAGGGAGATAACATGACTTCCAATTGAGGCTTTACGCAAGGAATTAAGTACATATACCCCAGTGGTTGTAATGAAGGTTTCGGTCCGAAATTTCTAGCACCTGAAGAAGGCTTGAGCGTACAACGGCCGAAACGCCGTAAATAGCTACAAAGCTGAGGACAATAGTCCGAATAATGTAAATCGTGTAATCAATATTTTAGATAAAGATTTTGTTTCCAGGCTTGAACCCGGGTATCTGCCACCGATTCGGTATAAGCAACTGTTTTAACAAGGGGTTATGTCACATGGCTCTTTAGTTTTCGACAGTGATAGCTCAGCTGACTTATCTTGTTCGGCAACAGGAACGTCGAGGCTGCGTTCAAACAGAGTTTGGCAAAATCTTTCCTTGAGTCTTGAACAGTGACCAAACGTGAAAACTCACAAGTTGTTTTCAGTCACTTTGTCTTGGCAGACCCCGTCGATTGCTGGCATCAGTGGACGTGTTGTGGCGAGGATGCTTGTAGATTTGATAAAATACGTTGTTTCAAGACAATTAAGCGGGAAGTGAGCCAGCCAAGAAGTGTGTGAGTAGGAGGTTCGATGGATGGCATTTAAAAACAAAGGGAAAGAGTGTTAGAAAGAGTTAAACGTTGAATTACCATCCGTGTTGATTGCCGAGGAGGAAGGCTAAGAAATAAGGTGGAAACATGTCGGGCACAAGACAAATAAGTCGAGAAAGGATATAGAAAAAAGAAATGCACATTTATATATGGCTGAAAACTGGTCTACTAGGTCGACTAGCTAATCCCCGTTGCAGACACCTGCTCAGGCACATTTGTGTTTCGTCTGCATTAACAGAGCCCACCTGTGTTTTATAATGCAATTATGCTGAACAGTTCACCCGAGCATTTTCCACTGTCTATCTGGTAGTAGAAATAGAGCAGTGAGAGATTCTTTGCATCCCGTGAAAGAAAAGTTGAGTATGGAAAATAATTCCTCTCCAACAAGGCCTCGAAGACGCGTTTGAGCTCTGTCAAGACGGGAAAGTGAGGTCTGGGGAGCATCTGCGCAGATATGGCAACAGTAGTCCATCTTTTCACCGGATCTATTCAACTTGTACAGCGGGACTATTCTGAGGACCCTGCAAGTTATGCTGGAATTTGTCACCGGCGATCACAATCTGAACAACATAAGATACGCAGATGATACAATACTGATAGGCGACACGGACAGAAAACTACAAGACCTTCTAAAAACGGTAGATGAAAAAATGGAAAAGCGAAAGAAAATTGTTTGGTTGTTTTGTTTTTATGGCATATCAACCTCGGCGGGTCATTTATTGCCAACTAAATTTTATTTATTTTATTGCTGGTAATACCTTTTTATTCAACAATTTATTGTTGTTTTTTTATATAAATTTTGTGTCTAGTAATACTTTTTCTTTTCGAGTATCAAGATTCATTGGGATTTGTTTTTTTAATGGCAGGGTCCCAAAGTACTACCTTTTTTATTTAACCCATAACTTGATGGAAGGGACGGATTAATACCGTTCCCAAGGGTACCGGTGCTTAAGTGAATGCAGGTTATTCAAGTGGAATTCGAACTCGGTTCACCGATTTCTCTTTCCGAGCCGATATCCACTGCACCACAACGCACATCCGTCCCTAAACGCTTACAGCACCTGGTATTCCCAGTGGTCACCCAAGTGGTCAACCATTGACCAAACTCAACGTTGCTTAACTTCGTTGATTGAGCCAGAACCGGTGTATTCAACATGATATGGCCGTAAGCCTCGAAAGAAAGGACTACAAATAAACTACAAAAAAACCGAATGTATGGTCATCAGCAACAGAAGAACCCAAAATGCAAATTACATGTTGAGGATCCTAAAACCAAGCACGTACAAAAATTTGGGAATTGTTCTAAGGGAAGACGGAGAGTGCGACACTGAGATCCGAAGACGCATTGGCATGGCGAAAGACGCATTCTAGAAGCTAAGCAGAGTATGAAAAGACAGGAAAATTTTGCTAGAACATAAAAATTGAAGCAGCTGACATGTGGTTCTACAGAAGGATGCTGCGGATATCATGGACCGAGCATGTGAGCAATGACGAGGCTTTGGAAAGGGTGGAGACGAAAAGGAAATTAATACTGAGCATCTGGAAAAAACAGTTAAATTCGTGGGACATGTGATGAGGAATGAAGGCTTGGAGAATTTGATACTCACATGACAGAGAGAGGGAAAGAGAGACAGGGGAAAGCAATGGATAACATATTTGATGAGCCTGAGCAGGTGGATGGCAGAGCGAGGTTTAGATGGGGTAACAGGAGAAAGTGTGCCAAGAACCACCAGGGATAGAGAGACGTAGAAGGCTATGATCGCTTACGTCTTGAAAGTTCATGGCACATAGAAGAAGAAGTCCATTTTCGGCCTGACCTGACCTTTATAAAGGTAAACAAATAAAGTAAGTAATCAGGTACTCACTGAAGTGGTACAAGGGAGCCGATCATTTTATTTGTATCTTTAGCGATGGATAGTTTATCGGATCTGGGGTGATTTATCAATATTTACAATCGAACTAATATCCTTATTTTTGTTGTTACTATCACAGTTCTTTGTTGTTATTCCTCCACTCTCTGTTTTCGCTATCTGTGCATCAGACCTACCTTTAGGAAATTTTGAAATTAACCCTTTATTTAATCTTTAATCAACATAATTTCCAGAGAAGGCATAGTGAATTAATAAAAATCGATTTGGAGTCCAAGTTCAAATTCCAGTCGAGTTCATTACATTCTATTTCGTCTTAATACCCTCAGGAAAGAGGTGTATTCATCTCTTCTCCCCGATACCAAATAATAACAAATATAGAGAATGATATAGCCCAGTGAGCGTAATAAAGTGTTCGATTCGAAATTCCAAGCACCTGTAGAAGGCCGTAGCGTACAATGGCCGAAACGTCGTACAAATGATAACCAAGATGAGGACAAGACTTCAAATAATGTAAATCCTCTAACTGAAGACAGGTATTTTAATATTCTTTGCAAACGAGTTTTCTTTGTCTTTTCTTCTTGATAACACAAGCGATGAATAACACAGTCGAGTGTCGTCCGTTGTAAGGCCTTTGTGTTCTGATATAAAATAATCAGAATTGATTAAGATTTACACAACTGTAGCTTCAACCATGCTGCTTAACAACGTTTTTCTGTTATTTAATTTAAAATAAACGACTTTTGAAATTTTTCAAACAGAAATTGTAAAGCAGCGTAATATAGTTATTAGGAAGTTAAATGTATTTTAAAATTGTTATTTATTCTCTTTTCTTTTCGAACTTTGCGTGAGAATAAGTTTCCCCACCTTACATAAGTAGAAAAAACAGCCTGCATATACCTGAGCTGATTTTTTTTGTGTGCTGCAATAATCTTTTGGCCAGTTAGTCATGTCTCTTTTGAAAAATGATCGCCCTAATCGTGTATCACGTATGGCACTTAACTAACTGATCTGTTTTTTTTTTAAACATTAAATTGTTTTTTTTTCTTCTTAATAGTGTGTGTTGTGGTACAGTGAATATTGACTCGGAACGACTGACATGATCGCCCAAACGTGTATCACGTACGGCACTTAACTAAATACAGTGTTGGAAAAGGTTACACAGGCACATGATAATAGTTAACATACATCCGTGCTTATATTTTGTCTAAATTTGCACAGTTATATTACGAAATTAAATAATAGACTCCAGAAAAAATATTTTATAACTAAATATAAACTAGTTTTATAAATATACTTTAATTTCAGATATCAAATTAAACTTCCTAGATTGAAAATTGTTCAATGCTCTTGGCTTCAACGTAGAAGGCGGTTGCAAACTTTTCATGTTTATTGCTACCTTGCAAATATTTATAGAATAGCATGTGTGCATTATGTGGCAGTAAAACTGTTAAAAATACGTTTCATGCCTGATTAACGAATATTAAGAGTACTGGATTAATTAGTGTCGAAATTTGTTATTAGTGTATTTTAGTCCATTGCTATGTAGTCGTCGTGTTTATAGTTGAAGCCACAACTTATTATTTACCCATCGAGAGAACGAAAAGCATTATTAAAGAAAATGCGCTGCTCGACAGGACGCTTTCTTTTAGAAGAGTTGAAATCCCAAAGCAAGCACATGCTAATTTCCCGATTAAAAATAAAATTAAAAAATAAAAACTGGGACATCTACTCAAACAGGTGTATCCACTAAATAAACGTAAACCTATTTAATTACAACAGTAATTTCACCCCATACAAGGCAGTAAAGCCACTAACAAATAAGGGATTACTGAGTAGAAAATAATAAGGGAAAAGAGAAACATTATAAAGGAACGAAAATAGAAAAGAATTCTAGTCGATTGCCATTGCATTTTAATTTTTAAAGATTAAAGTTGGCTAGAAATTAAACAAGAGTTCTTCAAGCAACAAATACGAGAAAGGAAAAGGCTAGAAATGAATTTACGGTTATATCTAGCAAGTTGAACTGTGAATTGATGAGACGTAGCCGCCGATCTAATATTGCGCTTACATACATAAATTCTCGGTACCAACGGGAAGAGTTCATCAAGACGATGACCATGAAAGTTTCAATAGAATAGACACAACAAAGCAACATTGCAGTGATGAGAAACTGACTGAAGGTGAGACGACAGGTCAGAACAAATAATATTGCGGATTCTTCTTTGGAGATAGATAGATAGATAGATAGATAGATAGATAGATAGATAGATAGATAGATAGATAGAATAGACTGAAATAGATAGATAGATAGATAGATAGATAGATAGATAGATAGATAGATAGATATAAAAAGGTTGTGATAGATAGATAGATAGATAGATAGATAGATAGATAGATAGATATGAATAGACTGAAATAGATAGATAGATAGATAGATAGATAGTTAGATAGATAGATAGATATAAAAAGGCTGTGATAGATAGATAGATAGATAGATAGATAGATAGATAGATAGATAGATATGAATAGACTGAAATAGATAGATAGATAGATAGATAGATAGATAGATAGATAGATAGTAAAAAGGCTGTGATAGATAGATAGATAGATAGATAGATAGATAGATAGATAGATAGATAGATAGAAAAAGGCTGTGATAGATAGATAGATAGATAGATAGATAGATAGATAGATAGATAGATAGATAGAAAAAGGCTGTGATAGATAGATAGATAGATAGATAGATAGATAGATAGATAGATAGATAGATAGATAGATAGATAGATAGATAGATAGATAGATATGTCTGTAAACTGAGAGGATAATCCGAAATGATTTATTTAATACAAACGAAGAAGGATGTGAGACTGTCAAACACACAGGTGAAAAATACAAGTTGTTTTAAAGAGCAACAACTTTTTTGTTAAAGATTATTTTTTCAAACTATTTTTCCTTTTTTCCTGTCAAAGTATATGTCTAGATTGTTGGAAATGTAATTTCGGCAATGTTTATGATAATATATTATGTTATATTATGCTAATGATATATTTATATTGACTAACAATAAAGATAAAATCAAACATTTAGCTCAGTTATCGAAAATAAGTCAGGTTATAATTTCATAGATGAGCTAAACATAAGTAACAGGTTTTTACCCTGTACAAGGCCCAAGAGCCACTCGACGTAGACCGTTATCGGGATATGTAGTAAAGATAACGTTTAATTATAGACTCAAACATCTTAAGATTGTAGTGATCGAAAATCATTCTGTGCACAGTTGCTTCCACAGAGCAGTGGTTTGCGGGAAGAAACTGCTTGAGTGAAACTTATGTCTCAGCAATGGAATAAAAACGAATAAAAGTGGTCCGATACAATTTGTGTAGTCTAGCGAGAATTAGCCGTGAAGGTTTGAACTGATGTTCGTCTGAACACTTGCCAAATAGCATTAGAACGGTAAGGCTTGAAAATTTTCGTCTCTGAGAAAGTGGGTGTAGGGTAGAAAATAAATTGTCAAGCCGTAAGGATGCGTAAGGATAGGCTCTGTCGATTCTATCAAGATTGGAATGGATTGAACATGAAATGCGAGTCTTAGATGAAGCCAATAGTGTGCGCTTATCTCTCTTTTTGATTGGCTGTTAGCAACCACATTTAAAGATCTACTCTTTAGCAATGTAATTGTGAAAACTTTTCCAGTGATTTCATACCAACAGTACTTGGGTAGAAACCCACTATACAGACCCTTGTAAAATGTTCTTTGAAATGCGATCTTCGTTGAGATGCATTTGTTGTTTTGCTTCTGTGCGTAATGAAAGTTACGAGATCTGCAGTAGACAGATCCAATCAAAATCCAGCTTGTCGCCCAAGAAGTTGTGCCTACTGAGGGAATCAGCAATGTTCTTGTTGATTATAGCTTCAGAAAGTTTACTAATGACACTGAACAGGTTGATGGGATTATACTGAGACGAGGATGAATGCTCTCCGCATTCTTGAAAACAAGGCATCTTCCATAGACTTGGGGAGGATTTCTTCATCAAATACCAGTTAAATAATTTTTGATAAGATCGGGGATAACACGTGGTTAAAATAAGTAGAAGAACGAAATTTTTGAACAATAAAAAGCTAAAACCTGCGTCTGAAAAAGGACCTAAATGTAAGCCTATTTAATTACAACAGTAATTGCCTACACAGATGGTCCTCATTTACAGCGTATACACTGTTCACGCTGATGTCATCATTTTTTGTTGACATATTTATGACATTTCGATCGCTGTACGCTACGACCTTCTTTACATGATTAGAATTTAGAATTGGACCCTTTGTTATTTTCATCGGGGTAGAGTGTTCTTGTTCCACGTGACATGCGCCTTCCGGATGTCACAGCATCAGTTATGAGAATGTAGATAATTATAATATTTTAAAAGTAAAAAATGCGTGGAGGGCATCAACGGTGGCATTTTCGCAAGTTTGACTGAAGTGTAATTAAATGAAAATTGTACATTGATTATTTCTTTGATTGCTCAGACCTCCAAAATTAAAGTCATTAAAAAGTTCTTCATCTTTAGGTTAGCAATTTTATAGGTTCATCTCTATAAATCATCCAGAAGTAATCTATCATCTGATTGATGTCCCTGGTAGCATCTTTAACCTATTTTAACCCAGTGTCCTCAGGTTTTAGAACATTCAATTCATTTACAAATCACAAGACTTTTTTTTCCAACCGGGCAATATTTGGAAGGTAATTTTATTGATGAATCAATATGTTCTCACTACCTATATATAATAATGGTTTTATATCATGATTTACAGTTTTTTATGCTGTCCTCACATGAGGGCACTGGGTTAAAAAGGGTTAAATTTCCTTAATATCTTGAACACATCCTACATTTTATTCTTCATTCGTTATTCCAAGATTTACAGGGCTTAAAATTCCAAATGTGAATTTAAAAAAGGAATCTTGAGATTCCTTTTGTAATTCAATTCCTTCAACTTTCTAATAATTTTTTGTAATTCATATTCTTATTCCATAGGAACTTTAAACTGACTTCTTTGAATGATATCCAAATATTTCATTCTGGATCATTCATTATGGCATCAAATCTTTTATCAGAAGTTTGCTTTTTAGTATCAGGTCCAGTAAATAAGCTCTTTGAATTTAGCTTCAGATAACTTTTGGCACAAATATATAAAACAGTTTTTTCGTACTTTTTTTCTTTTTTGTCTAGATTGCCCATTTCTTCATGTGATTGAAATTTATGCAAGTGTGATTGCAAAGAAATGAAAATTTGTATCTTTCTCCATTGTTTCTTTGATTACTCAGACCTCCAAAATTAAAGTCATTAAAAAGTTCTTCATCTTTAGGTTAGCAATTTTATAGGTTCATCTCTATAAATCATCCAGAAGTAATCTATCATCTGATTGATGTCCCTGGTAGCATCTTTAAATTTCCTTGATATCTTGAACACATCCTACATTTTATTCTTCACACGTTACTCGAAGATTTACAGGGCTTAAAATTCCAAATGTGAATTTAAAAAAGGAATCTTTTGTAATTCAGTTCCTTCAACTTTCTAACATTTTTTTGTAATTCATATTCTTATTCCATAGGAACTTTGAACTGACTTCTTTGAATGATATCCAAATATTTCATTCTGGATCATTCATTGTGGCATTAAATCTTTTATCAGAAGTTTGCTTTTTAGTATCAGGTCCAGTAAATAAGCTCTTTGAATTTAGCATCAGTTCAACCAGAGAACTTTTTGACACACACATAAAAAAGTTTTTATCTATGTTCCACGTTTACACTATTTACATTGTTCAAATCTTTTGTTGCAATATTCACGGTTATAACGGAAGATATTTATTTTTTATTTTTAACTAAATGTGTGTGTTTTTAATAATGTGTCTGAAGTTATAGCCTTGATAATGGCTAAAAGATTATCCGAAAACGCTCGGATATGGCAAAGCTTTGGACAATTTTTGCAGTCTTTGTGTGTAGAAAGAAAACATTTGTACGGAAACAAGAAGAATTAAAAACAAGCGTATTCACATTGCTTTGACGAAACAGATATAGAAGTAGGATCGCTGCCAAAATAAACAATACATATATATATATATATATATATATATATGGTAAAGTCTTGAAGACTATCAAAATGCGTTTAGTAAAATAAAGGAAGGTAAAGAAGTTGTTGGGTATTACCTATATATTATTCATTAATATTTCAAGATTATACTCACATCTTCAGAATGGTAGGAGAACTTGTTTTCACAATACACACACACATACATGTTCACACACACTTACAGGTACATACACTCACACACACACTCACTACAATTAACGACAGCAGTAGCAGCGAAGGCTAAACATTCGTTGAAAGGTCCGGTCTACTAGCAGAAGAACGGGAAAACAAGCTCTCCTATCATTCTGAAGATGATATTTTGATCACAAAATGTTTATGAATAACAAATAGGTAATACCTAACAACTTCTTTACCTTCCTTTATTTTACTAAACGTATTGTGATAGCCTTCAAGGCCTAACTATACACCTAATATACAAAATGCTTCAAGCAAATTACAGAATTGTTTACACACACACACACACACACACACACACACATATATATATATATATATATATATATATATTATGCTCTCATTACGACTGAGCTCTCTAGAGAAGAAAATATTAAAAACAGTTTATTTCTGCGATATATGTGTCACGCATCAAATGAATTGAGTTTTTCGGTGACTGGACATTGCTTATATACAACACGTTAAAAATTTTTCTTCTCTGATTGTATGCGCCTATGGCTTAGGGGGTAGCGACTCTAAGTGACACCATATATATATATATATATTATAAGATGAAAACCTCTCAAAAATATAATACGTAGAAATGTTAAACCAATGCATAATACTAATCAAATTAAGCTCATCATATATCATAAAAAAATTAACACAATTGCCCTCATACTTTCTAATAACCCTACAGCCACACTACTAAATCCTTTACAGAAAACCAATGTAGTGTATCAATTTACCTGTCCGTTCAAAAATTGTATCTACTGGCACTAATAATAAACCAACTACATATATTGGTTTTATTACTATCACGCTCTTTCCTAGACTTACCTGTCACCTTTCTGATCAGAGTTCAATTAAACAACATTTCTTAGAAAATCATAGTTATATAGGTAATATCAGACAGATTTTAGTCAACAATACAATAATACTCACTCATACACACAGTAAAAATAACTTTCAGATATTAGAGGCCATCTACATTAAATTAAAACAACCTACACTTAATAAAATCATATTTAAATCTGGTAATAACACATTATATTGCATTTAAATATATGGTTCTATTAACATTTCGAGCTCTCACGTGACCTCATAGAACCACATTACCAATTTACGAACTGCGTTTGCTATTTGGTAACTGTTATCGTTGCTTATCAAAGTTTTATGTGAACACAAGATAAAATCGTCTTTGATGGTGGATGTTTTTATGTTAACATCCCTGTAACCTCTCTGAAGATGGCTCATATGAGCCGAAAGCTTAAAACCTACTTAATAAAAAATTATCCAAATGTTTGAGAATTTTTGTTTTTATTTTGACCTGAAATTAAAGCCAAAATACGATGTTTATAACGGCTCATGATTAAACATAATAGATATTCATTTTCTCTTATATTTAACAGTAGATGTTTAGAAAATTATCTGCTGCCTCGATACACTTATATTTATACATACACACACACACACACACACACACACACATATATATATATATATATATATATATATATATATATATATATAGCGGTAATAAATCCACACATAAAAAAGACACAAAGGTTTTTCTAATAGAGAGAATATTCTTCAGATCTCATCAGGTAGTTAATAATGATTTCTATTAACTAATCATCATTATTAACTACCCGATGAGACATTCTTTTTTCAATGTCGAAATAAAGTGTACAACTTTGTAATAGATTGTAGTTTGTATATGTTCTAAAGTATAATTTATAATAAATGATTATTGCTCTATTTCTATATTGAACCATGTCTTAAATTGATGTTTTGAACGTTGCAAGTATTTTCTTTGTTCCTTATTCATTTGTGTGTCTATATATATATATATATATATATATATATATATATATATTTTAAGATGAACGAGACGTATTCAAGTTGTGTCATGTAACATTAATTTTAAGTTGCTGTTCAGTTGCTGTTCGGTTTATTGTAAGACTATAACATATGTATTTTTTTTAAAATTACATTTTGGGTTCAAGCGGCTGCAATACTGAGAGAAAGACATCTAAGCCTGATCCTCTGGGTGTTTACGATTGAGTGAAGTTGGCATATGCAGGGAGAATTTAATTTAAACCTTAGCGACTTTGGATTGACATTCTCTTCTTAATTATTATGTAAAATTCGATCTAAAATGCATTATATATCCAGAAAACAGACAGCCACTTTTTAGAAATCATGGAGCCTTTTTTATATCATTTAGCAGTCTACCAAAGACGATCTAACTGAATATCAGTAAACTGACACTCTCGCTTAAGATTACTCAGCTGGAAGCAAAGTGATATTTAGTGTGTTTCTGTACAACGTCAGTATTGTATTTGCAAGGAGTTGATACGTTACGTCTTTTACTGAATTTTGAGTTTTGAGTTTTGAGTTTGAGTTTTGTTTAACGGCTTATCAACCTCTGTAGGTTATTTAATGCCAAAAAGGTAGGGTTTTAAGGTATTTTCTAAACGTTTGGTTATAGAGAGAAGGCTGATTTAATTAGATATTGATGAATTCTTTTTTATAATTTGAGAAAAATGAAAATGTCTTCGAGTTTTTTATTAAAAAATGTTAGTAATAATTTTTTTCTTCTTCAAAAATGTATATTTTTCTATAAAAGTCTATTTTCATGTATATATATTTCTATAAATGTCTATGTCTATTTTTATGCTTTCATAGTATTTTGACTCCAGTTTCGGGAAATAACTATTTGCTCATAGCTGGAACCCTAACAGGTGCTACCACTCCGGGTCATGGTGAACCTGGAAACAAAAGCAATTAAGAGGTGATTTCATGCTCTTCACAACCTCCCAATCAGAGGCCCTGTAGATGGATGTATCGTCATACCCAGGACCGTTTACTGAGTTTTAATTAGTTTAAAGCTAACAAAGTAAAAGCCTCAAGATCCACTCTAATTAAATGGTTACTCTAAAATGATTAAGATGAATGATATATGTGATAGGAAAGAAAGAGGAGGTGATAGAATATTATGAATATGTTTGACGATTGACACTTAACTTGAAGAAGTTAAGATTGTAGCGTACAGGGTTACTGGTAAATTGTTATGAGGAATTAAGTTTGTGATATGAATGAAAGGTGAATGGTATGAAGTGAAGATTATGAAGCTAAGAAGAATATATAACGATCGTCTCTTAACTGAAAAGGTTAACATTGTGGCGTAGAAGGTTATTGGTAACATGGTTATGATGAGGTGTGTGATATGAATGAAAGGTGAATGGTATGAAGTGAAGATTATGAAGCTAAGAAGAATATATAACGATCGTCTCTTAACTGAAAAGGTTAACATTGTGGCGTAGAAGGTTATTGGTAACATGGTTATGATGAGGTGTGTGATATGAATGAAAAGAGAGGTGGTAAAAAGATTAGGAGTATGTGCAAACTTTTCTATCCATCACGATTTCAAAGGAAGAGCTACAGAATTGTCTGTCTAAAATTTTTGGCTATTTTTTATTAGCTCAAATATTGTTTCGGTGGATATCCACCTTTGGTTAGACGACCTATTTTTTTCTCCTTTCATTTATTTAATTATTAATTTAAACAGTGTCAGTAACCTCTACTGGACTACGTACTTGTCACATCTAATACAAAATGTGCTTTTAATATCCTTCTTTATATTAGAGACCACCATTGGATCCGTTATACTTCATTCTGATCGTGCGGTCTAAAGTACACCAGATCATTCCGTAAGTCTCCTTACCCAGAGGGACACAGGGTTAAACACAGCACAAAGGGTATATTTTCGTTATTAAGTGCTATCAGACTAATTAACACTTGAAAAAATCGTTTAAAGTTCCAAAGCTTCTGATGTCTTTCTGGTAAAATCTGCAGTGATTAATTATAGATATTTGGTTTGTATATATCAAAGAGTTTCCTCACTGTCAGATTGTTGGAGATATGATATAATGCCTAATGACGTTAGCCTTTCGTAAACAGAAATTCTAATCTTAATAAATAGGAAAAAAAGATGAAGTGACATTTTTAAATGTATTATTCATTATAATACATAACAATCTTTTGATGTGCGCTCTATTTATTTATATCGGTTTCGGTGAGATCGAGTCAGGGGGGTTATTTAATGATATTATAGATGAAATTGTAGTGTGAATCAACAAACACATCGAGGTTAGCTTTCAATCGCCTAATATAAATTACGAACTTTAGCCAAGCATTCAGTGTCTCATTGTTGCATACTGGCCGACCGAGTGAGTTCTGACCAAAGAAATCTAGCCAAATGTATCACCGGAATTTCTCTAATTGGACATGACAGATGCATTGACAGGTGAAAGTTTGGATACTATCCAAGGAAAGAAGAATAAACTAGCATTGGCGAATGGGGAGAAAATTCATAGTAAGTAAAAGAAAAGTCGAAGAAAAACGCTGAAAGAAAGGGAGAAAATGACAAACATAAAAAAAAGTGAGAAAGGAGAAAAAATACGAAAAATAAAAGAAAACAACAACAAAAATGCAGAAGACTGCGAGGAAAAACAAAAAATAAATTTAAAAAATAAGCAATATTATCTTTGATAGTAATACGTGGAAAACATATTCTTTCTGTTATGTTCCCTCAAAAAGTAGTGAATTACGTTTCTCCCCAGCTACCAAGTTTATTTGTAACCCCCAATAAAATTTTCTATATAACTGATATTTTGATACCTCTTCCTCCATCCACTTATATCAACCATTCGTCTATGCATTGAACACTGTTGCTTTCTTTGGTTTGATGCTTCTATGTTAAATTATTGAGGACTTATTTCCTTATTATGTATAAAAAGATTTTAATCTTTTAAACACTTCAGTTCTCTGAGAACCACCCACTCTATACTGGTTAAACAAACCCAGTAAGTAAATCCCTGCGTTTCTTTTGTAGTTAATTCCTTTCCAGTTCGTGTACTAATCCTGAGTATGACGATAAACTACATCCGGCAGCAATGCCTCTGAATAGGACGCTTTGAGAAGCGTTGAACTATCACTGAACTATTGAAAACAACAAAAATGCAGAAGACTGCGAGGAAAAAAAAAACATAAATTCAAAAAAAAGCAACATTATCTTGATAGTAACACGTGTGAAACATTCTTTCTGTTATGTTCCCTCAAAAAGTAGGGAATTATGTTTCTCCCCAGCTACCAGGTTTATTTGTAACCCCTAATAAAACTTGTTATATAACTGATACTTTGATACTTCTTCCTCCGTCCATTTATATCAACCATTCGTCTATGCACTGAATACCGTTGCTTTTTTTGGTTTGATGCTTCTACGTATGTAGAGATTATAAGGAGAAAAGGTGATGGATTTTTTTTTTTATCGGGGTAGGAGAGGTAGTCTTTGTGTTTCAGAAGTTGTGTGTACTGACTAACCATGTTTACACGTGTTTAATTAGTTAGATGAAAAAGGCAAGCAACAGAATGAACAAAGTGAAATAATCTTATTTCATCGAGAAATTTTAGTACAGATAGTGTTCAAGGAGAGTTTCGGAAAGTGACTGGAAATTTAATCAATGTTCTTACAAAAGTCTCAAAGTTAAGTGAAAATCGAATGGGTGACGTATTTAGTCTTTCGTGTGTCCTAGGGGCGCAGAGATTAGCATCCTGCCTCACCCGCGGGTCTCTCTGAAACATGGGCTAATCTTTTGAAATTCGCCTTATCCATGATTCCAGTTTTATTATTTCAAATTTTGTTTTACATATGTCAAAAATCTGAAAAGGTTAAATACCTTCAGTCGGGTTTTAAAGCAAGCGCCCTTTCAAAGGGGTATTTTTTTAGAATGAACACAACCTGAACCCCACCTCGTCTCCCCTATTTCACGTTCTGAGCCGCTAGCAATTTCTTCTTCTTCTTCTTCTTCTTCTTCTTCTTCTTCTTCTTCTTCTTCTATTTTCCGTGTTTCTTCAGGGCTTAGGTGATCATGGCCTCCCACATCTCCCGATCACTAGTGGCTCTTATCACTCTTTTTCTTGTTACCCCTTAAAAACCCTACTCTGCCATTCATTTGCTCAAATCCATCCAGTATGTTACACGTTTCTTTCTCCTGTCTTTCTTTCCCTCTATCCGCCCTCTGAGTATCAGATTCCCTAAGCCCGCCTTCCTCATAAAATATACCAGGAACTTCAGCTGTCTTTTCCTGATACTAAGTATTAATTATTCTTTTGTTTCCATTCTCTCTAAAACCTCGTCGTTGCTCATCTATTCGGTCCATGGTATCACCAGCACCCTTCTTTCGAACCACATTTCGGCTGCTTCATGTCATTTCTTCATTTTTTATGAGATTGTCCAGCATTCACTACCATGTTGAATGACAGACATCACGTAACGATCCATTACTATATTCTTTGTTTCTAGCGAAATTTTCCTGTCTCTTAATACTTTATTCAGTTTTTAGAATGCATCCTTGGCCGTGCCAACTCTCCTGCGAATCTCAGTGTCTCACTTTCGGTTCTCTGTTAGAACCCTTCCCAGGTAATTATATTTCTGTACCTGCTTGATTTAGTATCCGCAGCATGTAATTATTATTAATTACCAAGCATTCAGTTTTCTTGTACTTTATATGTTGGCCTTTGTCTCCGCTATCTTCAGATACCTTCTGTAGAACGTCTTTTAGGTTTTTTACGTGTCTGCTATCAGCACTGTATCATCTTAAATTTTCAGATTGTAGCCCCAATGACTAATCCTGGCATGACAACCTAGGGCTCTCTGAATTATCTCGCTGTATAGGTAGAATAGATCTGGTGAGAAGACACATCCTTGTTTTAAACCCATTTCTAGTTTTATATATTTAATGAAAATAAACTGCAAGAAAACCGAATGCATGATCATCAGCAAAAAGGGTAGCCCAAAATGCCAATTACAGGTGAGGGACTCTAAAATCAAGCAGGTACAGAAATTTAAATACATAGGAAGTGTTCTAACATAAGACAGAAAGTGCGACACTGAGATCCGAAAGCGATTTTGCATGGCAAAAGAAGCATTCCAGAAGTCGAGTAAAGTATTAAGACACAGGACAATTTCACTAGAAACAAAGCGGAGAGTACTGGATTGCTATGTGATGTCGGTTCTTCAATATGGCAGTGAATATGGGAAAATATCTTCGAAGATGAAAAAACCTTGAAGCAGCTGATATGTGGTTCTACAGAAGGATGCTGCGGATATCATGGACCGAACATGTGAGCAATGCAGAGGTTTTGGAAAGGATTGAAACGAAAAGGAATTTAATACTGAGCATCAGGAAGAGACAGCTGAAGTTCCTGGGACATGCAATGCGAAAAGAGGGCTTGGAGAACCTGATACCAACAGGCCAGATAGAGGGAAAAAGAGAAAGGAAAGCAGCGGATAACATACTTGATGGAACTGATCAGGTGGGTGACTGAAAAAGGGTTGCATGGCGCAACAGGAGAAAAAAAAGCCACCGGGGACAGGCATATGTGGAAAGCCATGATTGCCTACCTCCTGAAAGAACATGGCACAAAAAGAAGAAGAACTCGATTCCTACCCGTATGAAGGCGGTATGCTGCCAGTAGAGATTCTTGATTATTTCAATGTCATTCCCAAATATGTGAAGGTTGCCGAGCATTTTAATGTCATTCTCGAATATATCTAGGTTACCAAGCATCTCTATCAAGTCTTTGTGGCAAACTTTGTCAAATACTTTTGCGTAGTCTATGAAACACGTTTATTTACATCTGTATTGACCTTTCTCGTAACATTCTAAGCAGAAATATAACGTTCCTTAGTCAAGTGTTTGACGAAAACGCATTGTTTTTGTTCCATGTAGGGCTTGATGCTATTGCACGCTTTATCCATAATCAGAATAGAAGAGCATTAGAGATTTTACAAGTACATGACTGAGGATACTAGAAAGGGCTCGTTGAGTGAATTAAGGTTTTCTTTTTTTTGTATTTGTTACTAGCAACATTTAAGCTACTAACTGGCGGTGACTTGTTTGCTTAAAATTTGGCGTAAAGAAAAATCGATACTTTGAGTGCAAAAACAAGTTTGCCTTTCATCAGCAAGGCAGTGTTTTTAATTGGTTCAAAGATCACGTTACAGATCTTGTATAAATAAATAAATACTGAGTGAACGTCTCGGCTACTAAGCATATATCATAAAACACGTTGTATTGTTGTGTTTTAAAGAATATGCAGACATTTCACTGTAAACTAGCCTTTA